>VSMD01022153.1:0-44618 GCA_008750895.1 Mirza zaza
AAAAAATAAAATAATAAAATAAAACTAAAAAAAAAGAGAGAGAGAGAAAAGAAAAGCTCTGGCAATATCTACCAAATTTTAAGATATACTACAGAGTGACCCAGCAGTCCCACTTTTGGAATTTATCCTATAGAAATGAAAACACCAATATGCATCCTATACAAACAAGAACTCTAGAACTGTCAATGGCTCCCCATTTCTTCAAAAGTGAAAACCAACTTCTTACACTCTTCAAAGGGTTTAAAATGATCTAGCCCTTCTCTCCTCTCCCCTTGCTCACTTTTCTCCGGCCGTACCAACCTCTTTGCTGTTTATTGACTACACCAGGCACTCTCCAGCATTAGGGACTTAATACTCTCTGTTTCCTCTCTTTAGCATAGCCTTTGTCCAGATATCCATGTAGTAAACTAACTTCTTTGTCTCCTTTAAGTACTTGCTCCTTGTAACCTTCTCAGAGATGCTTGCTTTGAGCAACCTATCTAAAATCATAATCACAATCACCCAGTCACCCCTGTACTCTCAAGCCCATAATCTGGTTCTTTCTTTTCTACATGTCCTTGTCACTGGCCAACATACTAAATGAATTACTTATTTGTTTTATTTATTGTTTATTGTCTTATTCATTGTCTCTCTTTTCCCCAAAATATATAAGCCACAAGGACAGGGATTCTGCCTGTTTTGTCCATTGATTTTTCTTGTGTACCTAATACATACAAGGTGTTCAATATATATTTGTTTGCTAGATATGCCTAAATATGAAAGTATTTATTGAAGTATTGTTTTTAGTAAGAAATAAACAACAATAACCCATACCTCCAACCTGAAAACAACTTGATTGTTTGGGTGAATGGTTGAGTATATGATGATAAATAAATACTGTTGAAATATTACGCAGCTATTTATTTCTAGTAATTTGGATGGAAGGTCATAGTTATATTGTTGAATAAAAATATCAGGTTCAGATTAATGTATTATGATCCTACTTTTATAAAAATTGAACTAATAAAGTCTTTTGTGTGTAAAATTTAGAATGAATGTTGGGAAAGGCAGGTCAGTCATGCCTAGTCAAAGAGCCTAGCCAAGAGACAAACCCAACCACAGAGACCAGCCAGTGGCCCCACCTAATCTCAGAGCACAGGCAATGTTCCCACCCAACTAGAGACCCTAAGAGCAAACTTTGCCTGTCCAAGGACACTACCAGCTGGCCCATCCAGAACCCCAGGATGGACTAATGAATCTATATCATTCCCTTCCAAAGCAAACCTGTAAAGGCTGGAAGAGGTTACCACTTCCTTAAATGTGCAGATAGCAATGAGGATACAAGGATCATAAAGAGTCAGGAAAAAATAACACCACCAAAAGACACTAATAAGCCCCAATAACTGACTCCAAAGGAATGAAGATCTATGAACTTACTGAAGAAGAATTAAAAAATAATACTTTTAAGGAAGTTCAGTGAACTACAAGAAAATACAGATAGACAACAAAAAATTAGAAAATAATATATAAACGAAATTAGAACATCAACAAGAAATAGAAATCATTAAAAAGCCCAGACATGCTAGAGCTGGAAAATGCAATGACTGACCTGAAAATATTTAATAGACAGCTTCAACAGAGATTCAATCAAGCAGAAGAAAGAATCAGTGAACTCAAAGACAGGTCATTTAAAATTATCCACTTAGAGGAGCAAAAAGAAAAAGAATGAAAATGAATGAAAAAAGCCTATGGGATTTATGGGACACCATCAAGTGAAGCAACACACATATTACGGGAATTAAAGTAGGAGAAGAGAGAGAAAAATAATCAGAAAGTCCATTTAAAGAAATAATGGCTGAAAACTTCCCAAATTTGGGGAGAGAAACGGACATCTAGATTCATGAGGTCCAAAAGTCCCAAAACAGGTTGAGCACAAAATGTCTACATTAAGAAACATTATAATTATATTGTCAGAAGATAAAAACAGAGAGAATTTTGAAAGCAGCAAGAAAAGAGTAACTCATCATATACAAGATAGCTCCCATATGGATTTCTCAGCCTAAACCTTGTAGGCCAGGAGAGACTGAGATGATATATTCAAAATATTGAAAGAAAACATGCCAACCAAGAATACTCCACCTGGCAAAGCTGTCATTCAGAAAGGAAGGAGAGATAAAGACTTGTCCAAACACACAGAAGACTAAAACTGTCTTACAAGAAATGGTAAAGGGAGTTCTTCAAGGTAAAATGATAGGCTATTCATTAACAACATAACAATATATGAATGTATGAAACTCACTGGTAAAAGTAAATACATATCCAAAGTCAGAATTCTCTAAAATTGTAATGATTGTGCATAAATCACTTTACATTCTATTGTAAAAGTTAAAAAACAAACAAATTAAAAAATAAGTATAATGATAATTTGTTATTGGATGCATGCTATAAAAAAGATGCAAATTTTAACATCAATAAATTAAAATAGGGAGAGAAGTAAAAGTACAGAGTTTGTATGCAATCGAAGTTGTTACCATAAAATAGAGTGGTATAACTAGAAAATATTTTATGTAAGCCTCATGGAAACCACAAAGGAAAAAACTATAGTAGATAAACAAAAATTATGAGGAAAGAATCAAAGTATACCCCACAAAAAGTCATCAAATCACAAAGAAAGCTAAAAAAATGAAGAACAGAAAAAGAAAGTATAAAACACTCAGAAAACAATAAAAAAATAAGATCCAACAATTTGCTACATATAAGAGATTCATTTTGGCTTTAAGAACACATGAAGGCTAAAAGTGAAGAAATGGAAAAAAGATATTCATGCAAAAAGTAACCAAAAGAAAGCAAAGGTGACTATATTCATCTGTATTTATTCAGACAAAATGTATAATGTCACAAGAGACAAAGAAGGTCATTATATATGGAAAAGAAGGTCAATTCATCAAAAGAGTGTAACAGTTGTAAATGTTTATGCATCCAGTATTGGAGCATATATATATATAAAGCAAATGCTAACAGACTGAAAGAAGAAATAAACAGCAATACGATAATGGTAGGGACTTTAATACTCCTCTCTTAATGATTGATCAAATCAGCTAGAAAAAGCATGAAGGAAATATTGAAATTGATATACTCTTCTGACCAACTGGACCTAACAGACGTATACAGAACATTCTATCCAATAGCAGCAGAACACACATTCTTCTCAAGTGTACATGGAACATTCTCCAGGATACATCATATATTAGACCACAAAATAAGTCTTAAAAAAGCCAAGAAGGTTGGAATCATATCAAGTATCTTTTCTGACCACAATGGTATGAAACTAGAAATCAATAACAGAAGGAAATTTGGAGAATTTATAAATACATGGAAATTTAACAACACATTCCTGAACCAACAGGTCAAAGAAGTCAAAAAGGGTAATTGAAAATATCTTGAGACAAGCAAAATTGAAAACACAATATACCAAAACTTATGAGATGCAACAGGAGAAGTTCTAAGAGGCAAGTTTTCTCCCCCACATTTGGAGAAAAGAAAGATTTCAAACAGCCTAGCTTTATACCTTAGAAAGAAAAACAAACCAAGCCCAAAGTTAACAGCAAGGAGGTTATAATAAAGATTAGAGCAGAAATAAATAAAGTGTAGAAAAACAATAGAAAAGATCAACAAAACTCAGAGTTGGTTCTTTGAAAAGATAAACATAATTGTCAAATCTTTAGCTAGGCTAACCAAGGAAAAAAAGAGATAGGACTCAAACCAATAAACTTATAAATGAAAAAGGAAACATTACCCCTGGTACCCGAAAAATACAAAGGATCATGAGACTACTATAAACAATTATATACCAACAAATTGGATAATCTAGAAGAAATGAATAAATTTCTAGACACATACAACCTACTAAGACTGAATTGAAAATAAACGAATAATCTAAACACATCAATATGAGTAAAAATATTGAATCAGTAATCAAAAACCTCCCATGAAAGAAAAACCCAGGACCAGATAGCTTCCTTGGTGAATTCCACCAAGCATTTCAACTAAAAACTAATACTAATCATTCTCAAACGCTTCTAAAAAAAATGAGGAGCAAGGAGCATTTCCAAACTCATTTTTTGAGGTCTGTATTACCCTGATACTAAAGCCAGCTCAAAACACTACAAGAAAAGAAAATTACAGACCAATATCCCTGATGAACATAGATGCAAAATTTCTCAACAAAATGCTAGCAAGCCAAACTCAACAGTACACTAAAAGGATCATTCACCTTGATCAAATGGGATTTATCCCCAGGATACAGGGATGATTCAACATATGTAAATCAAGAAAGGTCACATAAAACATTAACAGAATGAAGGACAAACATTATATGAATATTTTAATATTAATAGATGCAGAAAAGCATTTGAAAAATTCAACATCCTTTTATGATAAAAATTTCAACAAATTAGGTATAGGAAGAATGTACCTCAACACAATAAAGGCCATATATGACAAACCCACAGCTAACATCATACTCAACAGTAAAAAGCTGAAAGCTTTTCTTCTAAACCAGGAATAAAACAAGGATGCCTATTCTCACCATTTCTATTCAACACAGTACTGAAAGTCCTAGCCAGATCATTTAGGCAAGAAAAAGAAATAAAAGGCATCCAAATCAGAAAGGAAGAAGAAAAATTGTATCTACTTCCAGATCACACGATCTTGTATATATATTAATAGAAATCACTAAAGTTGCCACCAAAAAAATTAGAACCAATAAACGAATTCAGTGAAGTTACAGAATATAAAATCAACATACAGCAATTAGTGTATGGAAATACACTAACAAACTATCTGAGGAAAAATTAAGCAAACAATCTGATTTACAGTAGCATTAAAAAGAATAAAATTCTTAAAAATAAATTTAACCAAGAAAGTGAGGGATCTGGATAATGAAAACTATAAGACATTGATGAAAGAAATTGCAGAAGACACAAATCAATGGAAAGGTATCCTGTGTTCATGTGTCAGAAAATTACTATTGTTAAAATGTCTGTACTACACAAATAAAATTTTTAAATGCCTAGCACTAAGTTGATCCAATAAGAATACCACAGGACCCATTAAACATTACTATAGAAATTCAAATACTTGAACACTTGAATAAATGAAGAGACATACATGTTTATAGCTGGGATCATTCAGACTTGTTTAAGATGTAAATTCTTCCTAAATTTACTTTTTATTCAATATCTCTCAATTGAATTCCAGAAAGATACGTTACAGAACATTATGTATAAAAATCATAAATTTATGATTTTATAGTAAAAGTATTTTACAGTAAAGCACTTCAGTATTGAAACAAATAAAAAATAGAACCATAGATCAGAACAAGGGTCACCTATACATATTCATACATAAGAGAGAATATAGTAAAATAGTGCCTTCTACGTGAGTGTGGTCTCTCTCTCAAAATATGACATTATACTGTAGCTCTTAGGCAACCTCAGCATATTAATTTTCTTTTCTTTCCTTATCGTTTCTAGAGTGTTCACTTTTTCACTTAAATGAAGCAATTTACGGCTTCTCTATGGCATATCCAACTTGCCAGCAGCACCACTCTCCTCCTTTAGGGCCATTATTAAGTAAAATAAGAGTTGCTTGAACACAGCACTGCGATACCACAACAGTTGATCTGATAACCAAGGCAGCTTCTAAGTGACTAACAGGCAGGCGGATGACATCTATAGCATAGAGGTGCTGGACAAAGGAATGGGTCATGTCCCAGGTGGGACTGAGAGGGACTACATGAGATTTCAACACACTACTCAGAATGGCATGCAATTTATAACTTATAAATTGTTTATTTCTGGAATGTTCCATTAAATATTTTAGGACCTACCTTGACCACTAGTAATTGAAATGATGGAAAACAAAATCACAGATAAGGGAGGATTACTGTAGTTTATAAAAGCATAAAGACATCAAATATCTATGAAGGAATCTAGAAGTACAAAAACCTTCAAACATAAAAATAGAAATTTTGTGGCTCACGCCTGTAATCCTAGCTCTCTGGGAGGCTGAGGCGGGCGGATCGTTTGAGCTCAGGAGTTTCAAAACAACCTAAGCAAGAGCGAGACCCCATTTCTACTATAAATAGAAAGAAATTAATTGGCCAACTAATATATATAGAAAAAATTAGCCGGGCATGGTGGCGCATGCCTGTAGTCCCAGCTACTCGGAAGGCAGAAGCAGGAGGATTGCTTGAGCCCGGGAGTTTGAGGTTGCTGTGAGCTAGGCTGACGCCACGGCACTCACTCTAGCCTGGGCAACAAAGTGAGACTCTGTCTCAAAAAAAAAAAAATAGAAATTTTATTAGAAACTATTTTTAAATTAGTAATATACATAAATATATAACATACTCATGATATGGAAGACATAATATTGTAAAGATGTCAAATCCCTTCAAATTGATCCATAGACTCAATGCAATCCTATACAAAATCACAATAAGATTTTTGAGAAGTTGATTTGGAAGCACGGAGGTCCAAGAGACACTTTGGAGGGAGAGGAAAAGAAGATTTTCTCCACCATGTATCAGGAGTTGTTGGGACTCTGTCACCTTTGTGACAGTGTAGTTCTGGCACAAGCAGAGGCAATCACGGACCAATGGCAGAGAACAGAGAACACAGAAAAGCACCTGCCTCTATGGCAACTTGGTTAAGGAAGAGGGTAACACTGCAAATCAGTGGGGAAAACGACTGTTTAATCAATTACTTGCATTCTCAGAAATATCATTAAGAATCAGAGCCTTCAAACCATAGCTCAGATGGGAAACAGTTTGGCCTCAGACAAGGTAGGAAACATGAAAATAAAAATTCACTCAGATTACGACTGAGCAAGTAGGAAGTTTGGGGTGAAGCACAGTGAAGTGGCTGTAAAGCCAGGGAAGGCACAGGAGAGAACAAAGGAACACAGAATTGCAATCTGAAGAAGAGAAGCAGAATGTCACCACAGTGCTTACTGCTACACAAAACCTAAATAAAGCAAGAACACATTCTACCAAGTGAAGTATCCCAGGAATGGAAAAACAAGCACCACATGTACTCACCAACAAATTGGTTTTAACTGATCAGTGCTTAAGTGCACATATAGTAATAACATTCATCGGGGGTTGGGCAGATGGGAGGGAGAAAGGGGTGGGTATATTCACACCTAATGGGTGCAGTGTGCACCGTCTGGGGGATGGACACGCTTGAAGATCTGACTCGGGTGGGTCAAAGGCAATATACGTAACCTAAACATTTGTACCCCCATAATATGCTGGAATAAAAAATAAAAATAAATTTAAAAAGAATGTGAAAATGAGATAGTAAATTAACAAAATATGGGTTAAAGTGGAGAGTGCAGAGCTGTAGAAACAAATTAAGATACCCCTCAAAAAGCAACACAATCAATTCTTTTTAAAATCAGAAATTACAAGAAACAAAAACCTACCAAAAATTAAATAATCGGTCATGGAGGAAAAGTTTGAGACAACCATTATGAGCACAAAGTACGAAATTGAGAAGATGAAAGCACTAGGCAGCATGTCAGAGCTGTGAAGACTAAAATCATACAGATGTAAGAAGAATTAGGCCTAAAAATGGAAAAAGAAAACATTTTCACAGATACTGAAGAAGAAACTTATCCTGAAATAAAGGTAGAATCAAATCTGCCACCTTGAAGAACACAAGAACTACCGTAAACCTGGCAGTGATCATGGAATTTGTCAGTAACTTTCCCCAGGACTTTATTTATAACAATGATCGTGCATCTATCTTACAAAATCAATACCATGATAGGTGTATACCTCAACTTTTAAGCCTTAATAAGGTAAAAGTCACCCTACAGTTAAAGGACGAGAAAAGTATTTTTATACTTACTGAAATATTTAGAGAACTCTCTCATATCATGAAAAAAAGGACAGGCCGGGCGCAGTGGCTCAAGCCTGTAATCCTAGCTCTCTGGGAGGCCGAGGTGGGCGGATCGTTTGAGCTCAGGAGTTCGAGACCAGCCTGAGCAAGAGCGAGACCCCATCTCTACTATAAATAGAAAGAAATTAATTGGCCAACTAATATATATAGAAAAAAAAAAAATTAGCCGGGCATGGTGGCACATGCCTGTAGTCCCAGCTACTTGGGAGGCTGAGGCAGCAGGATTGCTTGAGCCCAGGAGTTTGAGGTTGCTGTGAGCTAGGCTGACGCCACGGCACTCACTCTAGCCTGGGCAATAAAGTGAGACTCTGTCTCAAAAAAAAAAAAAAAGAAAAGAAAAAAAGGACAAACAGCTCAACTGAATAACACTGGCAAAAAAAAACGAATAATTCATAGAAGAGAAAATTTAAATGGCCACTAAACATAAAAAACTGTTCAACTTCCCACATAATCAGGAAAATACAAATTAAATAAGGATGCAATTCTTTATCCATCAGCTTTGTAAAGTTAGGCTGGATGTGAGAAGATGGCTCATCCATCTTATTTGCTATTGGAAGAAAAGTACATTGCTTCAGCTACTTAGAAAGGCAATTTGGGGCTGTGGCAGAAAGGTGAACAAGATCTCCCAGTCGCCAGAGCTGTTGTTTCTCCAGACTTGTTATCTCTCTCTGTGAGGATTTTCCTCCACAGACTCGCTCAAATGTCTGTATTCTCGTTATGGATCAAAGTTGTTTCCATCATCTTGACCCTTGTTCTTCATTCTGAAACTGGCATGTATAGAAAAAAGGAGCAGAAGCTCTTGAATTGGTGTAAGAGAAATGGTACAGTTGATTGCCCCAGCAAATATTATCTACTCTATGCATCCGATGGTCAAACCTATGTTAACAACTGTCGTTTCTGTGCTGCACACGAACGCAGTAAAGGTAAAATTACTCACAAGCACTATGGCCAATGCTGACCTTCCTGATGTGTTACCATACGTCATATGACTCCTTTTAATCATATTCTGCTTTTGGATTCCACAAACTATTAGTCTTTCCTTCCTTAGAGTCCTAGATAAGTAGCAACCTGTTTTGAAAGCCAAGATTGACTATCAGAATTGGATATTCTTGCAAATCCAAAATCTTGTAATTCCAAAATTTTAATTCTCTCTCAATGTCCAAATATTTGATGAAATCCTGGAAAATTATTAGTTTAATTATATGTGTAAATCACGATATATAAGACATTTCTCAATCATTAAATACTCTTCTGAATTTAAAAAAAAAAGAAAGGCAATTTGGCAGGATCTATAAGCAAGTAACTATTAGCACCCATTGCCTCAATAATTCCACTTATTTAGGTTTTGACACAAGTTAAATACTTGTATACATGCAAAAAAAAACCCAAAAAACAAAAAGAAATAATCACTGTTATTACAGCTTGTTGGTAAAAGTGAACACTTGGAAATAAGCTGAATGTTCTTCAATTGGAAAAGGGTTAAAAAAATTTGGTACATCAATTCTACAGAATAGCATGTCACTGTTTAAAAAATGGGGCAGGTTTATATGTATTAAGGTGAAAAAATGTCTAAGATTTCCACTATTAAGAGAAAACTCAGAACAACATGTGCAATATAATCCCATTTATTACAAGACTGGAACACAAATTTTGTATTTATGAAAACACACTGTATATAGGTAAATACATAGAAAAAGATTAGGAAGGCTGAACTCAAGACTCTTGAAGAGACCAGGAGGGGAAGCTACTGGGGGTGGGGGTCCAGTAGTGAAGAGAGTGTTTTCCTCTATGTACCTCTATGTTGTTTGAAGATTTATGAACAACCATGTATAATGTGTTTCTTTGGGGCTAAAAATGTTTAAATTAAAAAATTAAGCAGTGTTATTTCTGAACCCATTACTAGAAAAAGATAGGATTTCTATCTCTTTTCTTTGCAGAAGTATCTGCCATCCTGGAACAGGAAATTAAAGTGAAAATAAAAAATATTCAGCCTGCACTAGTCTTTTGTCTCTTTTTTTTTTTTTCTGCTTCTGACAAAGGTCAAGGAGGAAGAACTCAGACCCCAAGCCAAAGTACTTGTTCGACATCACTTATGTGAAGGTAGAAGAAGGCAGGGAGACAGGAGAGAGTTCAAAGGTCATGGGGAAATAACACATCCCTGCTTCAAAGACTCACGTGTTCTGAGAGTCCTGGCCTGCTGAGCAGCAGCTGCAAACAGGAAATCATGTGTGTTACAGCAACTTGGAGTCACACCAAGAACCGTCCTGCTGCAGTTTGAAAACCACAGTGTCCTCATGCCGTACTCTGATCTCATTGTATTGCATACCTGTGTCTTTGCAAAGCAGGACTAAACTCAAGTAAAGCTTTAGACAGGAACTGGACTAAAGGCACGAAAGCCGAAATATTGCCAGAGATACAGGGGGAGATAAAGACTCACCTGGTGCTCAGGTCGCGGCCCCCGCCTGCCATCCTCAGGGCCTGGCCTCCGATCCCTGCACTCTGCCTGGCCTGGGTCCAGGGTAACAGCCCCGGCTCTGAGCAAAATATCGGCCAATAGGCTGATGTACCCAGAGACGGCTCCGCCCAAATGGGGAAATGAGAAGTGAAAGTATTTATTCAACTCATGACGTGCTGTGGACACTGTGTCTCTCCCCCTTCACTCCAAGCACTTCTCAGCTTTCTTGAAATGTGGCAGAGGGACGGGGAGAGGCCCTGGGCAAAGCCTAGAGGACCAGGAAGGAGGACCCCAGGACGAGCAGGGGCAGCTCCCAGGCACCCCACGTGTTTGTGCAAAGGATAAAAAAACCATCCACTCGAACCCAAACTGTCCTCAGCTGCTTCTGCCTTTCAGAGTGCAGCACGGTTTACTGGGAGTGGGGGGTAAACTCCATGTTTCCTCTTCCCCTTGCTGAGAAGGCTGGGGTAGTGGGGCAGGCTGGAGGGAAAGCCAGAAACTTCAAATCTCTCCCAGGCCCGTGGCAGAGCCTGGACGGGACCGAGCTAGGTCTGCACATGCGCACACGGGGCTGGAGAGAGCCCAAATGCGCGGCATTGGACACGGGGAGGACGTGCTGGGGCAGGAGGCTGGAGCCAAGTCGGTGACAGCGGTTACCGTCGTACGTGCGAGGGTTGAAGGCGTGTAGACTGTGGCGCTGCTTTACAACTCCGGGGCGAAGGAGAGACACCTGAGCTTCACAGAAGTCACCGGGAGCCTGAGAGGGCAAACGCTTCTCGTTGAGGACGCTGCAGGTGGGAACCAGGTGATCTAGAAAGGAGCGGGCAGGTGACTGGCTGGGGTGACTTAGCCTCGGAGCTGTGTCACTGCCACACGGTTCGTTCAGGGTCTGACCCCTCGGTCCACACAGGGTGCGCAGCGACCTGGACGCCGCCCCGCGTCGGCACAGCAGCAAAGGCCGAGACGGGGAGGCCGCTGGGCCCGGGGGCCTTGGAATCCAGGGCCGAGGGGAGCAGGGGCCGGAGGGGGACAGGGCTCCAGGGATGTTTTCCACATCGGCTCCCACTGAATCCGCCCCCTCCAGCTGTGCACAGGGTGACTGTCAGTCACACGTGACAATGTGAGAGAAGGGGGTTTCCACCCTCGTCCACTTCTGCTCTTTCTGTCCCCAAAGGAGCACATGAGCACCAGTCCGCTTGGGACAGACTCCAGGACACTGATGAGGACATCTTTTCCAGAGGGCAGGGTCCCTGTGCCTACCAGGTGCTGCCACCCTTATGTCTCCCTCTCTCTGTGTCTCTGTCCCCAACCCCCGACTGTGGGCAGAGGAGCTGGTGAGCTGAGCCTCTGTTGGGCACAGCTGCCGTCTGCTCCCAGCTCCCCCATGACACGGTGGCCCCAACTAGGCCAGGCACAGACCAGACCAGCCTTCTGTGGCGTCCCCTCTCTCTCTGCTCTTGTCCCTAGGCAGCAGGCAGGCCCAGGGCACAGCTGAGCCAGCACTGACATAAATGTGCCAGCTTTTCCCTGGGTCTGCTCAGGGTCTGCTAAGGTCAGCACCTGCAATTCCAGGACAATGGGCAGCGGGCTAGGCGGGGCAATACACAGGGTGACCTTCTCAGGTGGACACTCCCGTGCTGGTGCTGCCCCTGGCAGTGGGGAAGGGGACATTCATGAGATGGGGTAGAGAAAACTGAGCACACACCACACTCTGCAAAAGCAATGACAGTTTATGAAGAACCTGTAGGTCTTTGTGGAGAAAGCAAAGTTTCTTTGATCCAGACAACAATGTCAGACCCACGGGGATTGGGAAAGGGAAGGGATCCAATTAAGAAGCAGAATGAACTTCTAAAATCCTGCTGGACTGATGGGAAGGAAGTGGTACAACTCCTGGGGCATTTTCCATGGCTGTAAGGAGCAGTGGCAACAGGGAACCTTTCTGCTGTCACAGAAGCAGCTCATGTTACTGGAACCTGGAAAACACAGCAGCAGGAGTCATAGAGGAGGGACATGACAGGGGACCCGGCAAGGTGAGGGGCTTTGTAAGCTTCAGCAAGAGCAGTTTCGGTTCAGACTTCAGAAGTGGGGGTGATTCCCCAATAGGGAGGAACCGTGTGGGGACCGGAGGTGCATCCTCGCGATGGCTAAGGTAGTTGGCTTCCTGGACTGGAGAGTTCAAGACAGGAGGCAGCTGCAGGTGCAGTGACAGCACCCGCTGGGATGTGAGGATGGAGAACCTGGCTACCCTCCAGGGGATGGAAATGGGGAGTGAAGAACAGGATCCTGGGACCTTCAGGGGAGCACTCAGTCCTGCTGAAGCATCTCCTTCTAGGAGCCGCACACCAATCAGGGCCACACTCTGTATCCCTCCCTGACACCCCCCCCCGCCCCCGTCTCATAGGGGGGACTTCTCTGACTGGGGGCCTTGGGGAATGGGACTATCTGCCCCTTGTTGAGTCTCCCTGGAGTCATTTTGTCTGCAGGGACCAGGGCCCTGCTGGCTCCTCCCAGCTCAGGAGCACAGGGACAGGGACCCGCATGGGGATAGGGTGAGGGGTGGTTGGCTGGAGCAGCCTGAGGCCATGTGGATTAGCCCAATTCTAGGCTTCAGTTTTAGAGATGCCTTTACTGCCACTCATCTGAGCCACACTCCCCACTGCAGCTTTTGTCAGAATAAAACTGGTATTTTGATCTCCATCTGTCTCCCCTTTTTGCCTACCCCTCAGTTGGTTTGGAACTCAGGTAGGAAAAAGGGATGCAATTTGGGAGAGCCCCTCACACCCTAAAGAGTTCAAGCATACAGGTATATGTCTCTCCTCAGGTCTGCCCTACCTGTGCCCAGATGGGCAGAGGCCGGGGACATAACACCACTGCAATTGCATAATCGTGATGCAATTATCCCCTGGGCTCAGCGGGCATTGGTGGCCATATTTCAGTTTTTAGGGCCTAGGGTGAGACTGAGCCCAAGCCTGCTCTCCCTCTCCTGGTCCTCTGCTTGGCAGAGCTAAGGAGGTGGAGGCTTTGGACACCTGAGGCTGCAGATTTGGAGGATGCCAGAGGGATTGTTGGGGATGCAAATGTGATTATTTCAGTTGGAAGGGAGTGAATCCTTGGAAAACGGGATGAATAGGAAGAGCTGTCATGGCAGAGGAGGAAGAGGCTAAAGGGTGAGGGCTTGTGGGGAGCGGGGAAGGGAAGGGGAGCACAGGAAGTCCATCTGGGCACCTGCTGAGGGTCCAGGGACCATCTGTGAGAAACACCCCCGAGGAAGCCCACAGCCCTTGTGCAGCAACGGGAAGAAGGAGGCTGGCCAGGGCCACATCCCAGTCCCCACCTACAGGCTGCATCATCACCCATAGTCCTTCAGTTTAAGCCCCTGTGGCAGGGGTCCTCAAGCTTTTTAAACAGGGGCCAGTTCACTGCCCCTCAGACCACTGGAGGACAGTTGGAGAGTGCTGCGCACATTCCACACATGCGCACTGTGGGCCCCGGACAAGTTGGCTGCTAAGCAGGACAGGCAGCAGCGGCAAAACATCCAGGGGGCCGATAAATGTCCTTTGCAGGCCGCATGTGGCTAGTGGGCCGGAGTTTGAGGACCCCTGCCTGTTGTATGCACAACAGGACAAGGCACCTATCCCCTGTACCCTGGCACAGACTCCCACCGCCCACTGACACCAGCTCATGTATCTTTCCCATGACCAGCCCAGCCAGAGAGGCTGGCTGCAGACACACTGTGTGCACGCAAGGCAAGGAAGGGCCTGTGATTCCGTCTCTCATTTTAGCAGCCCAGTGTCCCTGTTCCCCCCGCCCCAATACTGGCTTCTCGCCCGGCTTAGCTCTGGCCGGGTCCACACTCCCCTCTAGTGGCCGTGATCGGCATCACCGTCTTCTTAGAGCTGGGCTCTGACGTCTGTTTCGGGAAACAGAAACCGGAAATGCTTCTCGTCCCTGGGTAGCAGCTGTCCAAATGCAACTTCAAAATCTTCCGCTCTTGTTTGGAAGAACTGATGAAGTGTCAGATCATACACTCTCGCCAGCAGCCGCTGACCCCTCCGAGAGCTGGAGATGATCAGCTTCGTGGAAAAGAACCTGTCGAAATCCAGCCTCCTCCTGCGTCAAACTTCAAGGAAGAGGCGGGGCCTCCGCCGGCCAGGTGCTGAGGAAGCGCCTACCTGGCTCAGGTGCGGCACGTCCGGGCCCCACCGTCACCAGGGCCTCCAGGCCCTGTGTCCGGCAGTGGACAAGCAGCTGGAAGAGAGAAAGACGCTTTTGGCTTACGTTTGGTCCTGGGCCTCCCCATCCAGTGGTTTTCCACCGGGAGCCGGTGCCTGACACCACCTTCCTCACAGCAGCTGCTGCTCAGGAAGTCCCCTCTGTAACGCGCTGCTCAGATCTGCAAGCCAGAAGCCCAGGAGGCCAAGCTTTGCAACCACTTCCCGGACCGTGCTCACCGGCCACGAAACCTTGCCCACAGCCCGCACCCACAGTCCCCACGACAGTCTGTGCTGTGCACTGACGACAAGCCCGTTTTGCTCCTGTGTGATGAGGAAGGCTTTAAAGCACTGAAAGCTTGTTTTACTTTACAGGCAGCTTTACTTGTAAATCAGAATAGGTAACACATACATATATGTTTTCATTACGTTATTTTTAAATGTTCACAATTTTATTTCGATAAATGAACAATTAGAAAAGTCATTATCAGGGCTGTCAGCTAAAGTCGCTGTGCGCATTCACCTGTGGCTATCGACTATAGTCGAGTCTGGTCCCGTAGTGGTTAAAAGAAATGTGGTATATTTACAATATTTTAAAATGCATATTAGAAGACAAATTATAAGAAAGCTGTGTGTCACTTTTACCTGTTTTAAAGGATAATTCAGATTCTGTGTGTTTCTTTGTAAAGAAGGATCTAAGCTTGTTCATTCCCATACCTCCCCTAGTTGGACACGATTTTTTTTTTTAAAAAAAGGAACATTAATGTAGATAAAAACAAAAGAGATATAAAAACAAAAGAGTATAAAAACAAAAGAGAAACTATCAGCCTAAACAAGCATGTAGTTATAGCATTAAAAAGTGTGCACATCACTCATGGTAGAAGGCAGCAATGGCTTTCTGGTGTCAGCTTGTTTGATTTAATGCAAAAAAATATGTTAGAGACTATTTAACAGATAAGAAAATGGATTTCTATGTAATAGAGACTGAGAAAAAATTCTAGGTAAAGTGTTCTCTTATAATAAATAATCAGATATGGTCCAATTTGTGGGAAGAGTGCAGACCCCGATGTTCAAGTGACACATGTGCTGATGTCCCACGGGACCCAGTGCAGCACACATGCATTGCTTGGCCATTTTTGCCCACTGTTTTGTTTGTTCGATAATGTCATTCACGTCTCCAATGAAGATTCACATTAACAGAATGTAAAATAAATGAGTCTGCAGTTGACATATTTCATATTAAGGTTTGGTCTCAAGCGAAAATAAATTTCATATTAGTATTTTGTACATGAAGTCCACTTTTTAAAAAATGTGTTACCTTTTGTTATAGAACTTTATAAATATTAAATTTTTTAAGGAAATTTCTCTTGGTTTGATTCTAAGTATCTCTACCAAATGTCTTCAATTTTATTAAAAAGTATTCACGCAATTACTTTAAAAAAAAATGCAAGCAAAAGCTTGCTACTTGTCCCTGAGGCCACATCAATGAGAATGAAGAATGAGGACAAGTGGTTTGAGGAGCAGGGAAAGAGAAGTTTATTAATTTGGTGGCAAATGAGGAGACTAGTGAACTAGTGTCTCAAAGACCACCATCCTCACTTTAAGCGGAAACACGGGGATGGATTTTTAAGTGGGAGTTCTCAGCGGTGGGCTCTGGCCTGCTTGACCTGTGTCACATGTCACAGCTTAACTATAATCGGTGTTTTTGATCTTGAGTCTTGGGCCATCGTGACCTAATCTCTGCTGACTATGACCTTCTGGTCCTTGACTTGTCTGGACAGTCCTGTCTTAAGATAATAAAGAACAAACAGCAAAGAACATTTTTCTGCCCCTTGGATCACTGGCCTGGGGGTGGAATGCAAATTTTAATTCCCACAAAGGGTGGAGGTTTCAGAGAGACAACTGGTAAAACATTGACCTTCCCCCTCACCTTACCTCTGTTGCACAAACACTTTAAAATTTGGAGAAGCACCATTATTTACTTCTAATTAAACTTGAACCAATTTAAGGATTGGGTTCTGAGAAAATTTCTATATTTGGCAGTTCATGATCACAAACAGGCTTGTCGCCTAGACGGAAGTCTCTGTTGAAACTTCTCTGATCCCGCTGTACTCCCACACAGCTTCATCCTGCCCGGGAGCCCCCAGATGGCTCTGCCTTCCTCAGCTCCCCGGAGGATAAAGTCCTCAAACCTGCTCACCCTGAGGCCCTGAAGGATAATCTGGAGATTCTGGATTTTACTTAATGGTGAGTAATTTAAAGCATTCAAAAATAGCAAACAAGCTTCAAAAACGGATGACATAGAATGACATTTTAAGAGGAGACAGAGACTTCAAAGAGGTTTGTTTCATGCTGACAACTTTGGCACTGCCCCCAGCCGGCCCCTGCACCGCCCCTCCCTGCGCAGTCTCCCTGGGGGTGGCCTGCACCTTACCATTAGGGGGCCTCTGGGCCAGAAGGACTTGGAACTGAAGAGTCTCACTGTTCAGTTGGAGCCCCAACTGCTTGCCTGAAAAAAAGCTGCCTTTTGCAGAGTTCACCATTTTTAATATTCTGGGAACTGCTGGTGGTACCTTCCTATGTTCACGAGGGCATCCCCCAGCACTTGCTGCCATCATTTGGAAAAGGAAGCCAGACAGCGCCACGCTGGACGTGCCCCAGATGGATCGAAGGCTGCAGGGGTCAGACTTGCCCTCGGAAAGTGGGAGGATGTTCCTTCCAGGTTGTGGTCGGCCTGGGGTCCCCCTGCTGGCCTCGGAGTGTTGGCTGTGCCCGGCTGGCCACCACCAGGATCAGAGGAAGACTGGCGGCTGGGGATGGACCAGAGAAGGCGGCAGCTGGGGCCCTCAGTCACTGATCAATGAAGCCTTTTATGAAGTCCTTACTCTTATTATTTCTGCAAATTCCTCCATGTGTCTGTTACTAATGCTGATGACCTGGACTGTCCTGGATCTTAGGACTGCCAGGTGATGGGCATGTGGCAGAGGAGAGCACCTGGTGGCCTGCTCAGATGGCCTCCACCCAACACATGGAAGGAGCCCCCTGGGCAGCAGCCTTCTGCTCCTTTTGGCTTGTAAGTGGGTGCTGCTGTTGAGTGGAGCGTCCATGGCAGGGGAATAACACTGAGGTCAGTGTTATTCTACAGAACATAGAAACAGTGGGGGAGGACAGTGTAGCTCCGTGAAGATTCAGTAGGTATGAGACAGGAAATGGGTTGTCATTACAGAAACCCAGCCATGAGAAGATGATTAGTGCAACTGTCCCTGCACAGAGGACTTGGCATCCCAAGTATATTTCTAGCAAGGGTGGATGCACGCATGCTGACCATTGTCTGAAGTTATTATGCAGGGAAAGGATGGAGCCCACCTTGCCCACAGGAGTGGAAAATGTGTGTGGGAAACAGCTGAGCCAGAACGTGGGGGCTTTCCCAGGGCACCTGTGCGTGAAAAATCCTGCATAGAGAATGAGGTGGGTCTTCTCAGACTTAACTGTAACAGCTCTGGTCTGGGGAAATCCAAAATAAAGTCTAATGATCTCTCCCCAGGGCCAAGAAGCTCTGAAGCGGGCACAACAGCCCCGTGCATTTCCCCTGCCCGGTGTATTTGTTTCTCACAAGTACAAATGCTGTGCCCATGAATCAGGTTGGCGTCCTAAAGGGGCCCAGCCCACCAACACGGGAGGACCACCTGGGTCTGGCCAGGTCAGGAAGTGTCCCTGTGAACACATCAGGGTGGCCCCAGGTCTTGACCAACCTTCGCTCGGCATCCTGTATCTCCCCTAGGGGTGAGGCTCTCTGGAGTGGGTGTAAAAGTGCCCGGTGGGGCAGCTTTTCATGAGCAGATGCCCTTCAGGGACTCCACATGCAATGGCTTTCTGGACACTCTACTGGAGTGGTTGTGCTGGTTCTCAAAACAATGACATTAAAGTTGAAAATTCACCCATCTAATTTGATGATCCATTTTCTTGGGGACATAAAGGGAATAAAAGGAAAGGTCCCTGAGATAGATGCCATTTCTCCAGCTACTAACCAATTGAAAATGGCCAGGGAACCCAGACGAGAAGCTGACACCCTCCCTTCCAGAGAGAATGGAGAGCCCCCTGCACTAATGAGGAATGTCGTCTGTGGCCCACGGCACCTATCCAGGAATAATTCTAGGGATGTTCAGCCCATTGAATGTGGAGCTGTGCTAAGCGAGGGGCTCACATTTGTCCCACAGCTTGGATTCTGGGCTGAACTGTGATGACGATAATGTTATCCTTGAGCTGTGCTTTCAAGAACGAAGTATTGGAAACTGAGTCCTTCCATACTGGGGTGTCCGGATTTATCGTTTATCATTCAGACAATGGAACAATGCAGAAACACGGAAGATATTTTTTGCATTTCCTGAATAAGCACAAAGCAAAAACCACCAGCTGGGTCCTGTACAGCACTTCAGGCCACATGCAGTGACACAAGACTTTGCATAAACTTCTAAGAATAGACATGTCCACCGGTGGCCTGCAGAGTGCACCAGCCACAGGCTCAGTCCCATTCTCAGAGACCCAGAGAAGCAGTCAGAAAGGGGCAGCAGCTGCAGCCACGTCATTATATGACCAAGACTTGTACTCCCGGGATCTCTGGGCGGAGGTCCTGCCTCCTCCTCCCCACCCAGACTCAGGCAACTGCGGACAAGCACCTTGGAGAATGGGGGGCAGGGGATGGCAAATAGTCTGGCAGGATGCAATTATAGATGTAAGACAAGTGTCTCCGCACAGGAATCGCCCACCCCCTTCTCTGAACACTCCACACACTAGTTTCTAGCTAAAATATTGGGGGGTGGCTTTACCACTACAGGACTCTAGAATGTACCACCTTTGTATGAGCCAGTGTAGACTCTTTCAGTCCCACACACCACGGGGTTCGGGGGAAAAAACTTGAATGAAGATTTCAGGAGTGAAAAACCCCAGTTTTGGGGGATGGTCATGCTGGAGACTCAGACTTGTGGGGGGAGGGGGGGAATGGGCATTTATTGAAACCTTAAAATCTGTGCCCCCATAATATGCCAAAATAAAAAAAATAAATAAATAAAATTTTTAAAAAGTGATATAAAAAAAAGAAAAAGAAAAACCCCAGTTTTGACTGGACATAGTGGCTCATGCTTATAATCCCAGCACTTAAGGGAGGCTGAGGCAGGAGGATCACTTTAGGTCAGGAATTCGAAACTAGCCTGAGCAATATAGCAAGACCCTGTTTCTACATAGAATACAAAAAATTAGCCACGCATGGTGGCACGTATCTGTAGTTCCAGCTACTCCAGGAGGCTGAGGCAGAAGTATTGCTTGAGCCCAGGAGTTTGAGTTTGCAGTGAGCTATGATGATACCACTACACTCTAGCCTGGGTGACAGAGAATGACCCTGCTCAAAAAAGAAAAAAAAAAAACACCCTGATTTCAATGCCATGTAGGAACAGATAGTTTCATGTCAAATGAAAACCTTCAGATCACAGGATCTGAACAGAAATGTTAACAGAGGTTGGGTATGTTGGCTCATGCCTGTAATCCCGGCACTTTGGGAGGCAGAGTTCGGAGGATGGCTTGAGGCCAGTAGTTCAAGACCAGCCTGGGCAACACAGCAAGACCTCAACTCTGCAAAATAAAAAAAAGAAGTGTTAGCGGAAGGTGGAAAGGCACCTGATTAATTACATTGTTCTACAGCACGCTGTGTCCAGACTGCGTCTACAGTCACTGCATTGGCAGCTAACTGCACACAAGTCTCACTCGAATCAGAACAGGAAGAGCATCTGGGTTGTTTTCTATGACTCTGTGCCTTCTGGGACTTTCTCATGACTGTCAGAAAGCCTGGTTGCTCTGGGTTTCTCCCTGTGGTTCTGCCAACCAGAAGGAAGGTGGGCTTTCCACCAAAGTTTTGGACCACCCCACACAGGACGGTGGCTGCTCTCAGGGCCAGGCAATAATAAACAGGAAGTCAGTCTCTGGGTTTCTACTTCTGGGCAAAGTCGGCCTGCTTTCGTTTACTTCACAGAGTTTCTAGCTCTTATCTGCAAGGACAGAGCAGAGTTTCTGGCTGTTATCTGCAAGAAGGACACTTGGCTAGGAAATTCCTCCTGAATATCAGAAACAGAGCTCCCTGGCCCTCATTCCTAAGCAGCAGAGCAGACGTGCCTGCTCCCACACGCAGCCTGGTCTATAGACACCAGTGGCTCCAGAGGAGGCCCCCTGAACCCCAGCCGACCCTAGGGAAGAGGTGGTACCACACAGTAGCATCAAACAGAAAGGACACCTTTGTGAGGGGTACACAACTCAGAGCTATACATCCTCTGTGTAGTTCTCAAAGGAGTGGACTTGTGCCAGTAAACGAAATAACACAGCAAATAATATGCCTGGGGATAAGACATGCATCATTCTAGAATTTCAGTTGGAGTAAATCCTTACAAACCATCTATACAGATGAGACATGTAAGTTCTTACCAATAAGCCTAAGGCCTAAGAGTATTTTCTGTCTCTGTTACAGAAGGAGATGGAGTGACAGCATCAAATGTGGTTTTTGTTTCAGGGACTTATTTAAGCAGCCCTCTCTTTACAAGGGATTCAGGCTCCGGCCATCACTCTGCCTCCTTCCTGCTCTGACTTCCCTGAGCATTTAGGGAATAAATGGCACCCAGCTGGGTACACATGAGAGTTTGGCCTACTAGGAAACACAATGGCAGCAAGTGCAGTTCCTGGGTCTGATGCTGGGGCCTCGTGAAGCCTCCAGGGTCTCCTGAAACCTCCAGGGTCTCCTCTTCTTCCCAGCCCAGGTGCCCCGGCAGCTCCCAGGGACACAGGCGCACTCCCCCAGGGTAAGAGCCCAGCTGGGCTCCCCGGCATCACAGCAGACACCCCTCATGTCTCTGAGTCCAGGTAAACTGGACTGAGCCAATGACAGGCTCAGGCTCTGCCCTTGTTCTTGGCTGTCCAGTGGGGCGGGGTGGGCGCCATGACCAACTCAGCCTTTGCCGCTGCAGCACAGGACATCGGGCCACAGTCCCCCTGCCCCAGTGGATTCAAGGAACTCGGCCCCGAGGCTCTGTGGCCCCTCTGACTGGCCTGGAATGGCCCCTTTCCTCCGTTAGACAGCAGTGGTCCACCTCGGCCAGCCCCCAGTGGGTTCTGTCGGTCAGCCACGTTCCCTTTGCCTGTTCAGCCTCTTCTGCCCCGTTTTCGAACCGCACCTGGGTCCTTCGGGTGAACACCCTCTCCCTTTGGGTGCAGGAGTAGAGGGACTGTTAATCAAGATGCGGGACCTCGAGCAGGCCAGGCCAGCCTGGCACTCCTTGGGGAGTTGGACTCTTGAGCGAAGTGTTGAGTGGAGTTAAAGAAAAAACTGGCAAACACTAATTAACAACCTTAACAAGACGGCTGAGTTGGTCCTGGAGCTGCTCTGGCTCCCGCCCTGGTTCCCGGGCTGTTTGCGGGCTCAGCACCCCAGCCTTCCCGCCCTTTCTGTGAGCCACTGTGTACTTCATCAGCGAAGTCCCTTTTTGTCTGACCAGGATAAATTGGGCTCTTTTTTTTTTTTTTTTTTTTTGAGACAGAGTCTCACTCTGTTGCCCAAGCTAGAGTGCCATGGCATCAGCCTCGCTCACAGCAGCCTCAGACTTCTGGGCTCAAGCAATCCTCCTGCCTCAGCCTCCCGAGTAGCTGGGGCTACAGGCATGCGCCACCATGCCCAGCTACATTTTTATATATTTTTTTAGTTAGCCAATTAATTTCTTTCTATTTTTAGTAGAGATGGGGTCTCACTCTTGCTCAGGCTGGTTTCGAACTCCTGACCTTGAAATTGGTCTCTCTTGATGGCAAAGAGCCCTGATGGATACAAGGATGTTTGTGTTAATTTTCTTAGTTTGTTTGCTTATTGTTAATACTTATGTATTGCATACAGGGCCAGATACTTTCTAAGAGCATAATAAACATTAACTCATTAATCCTCACGATAATCTAGTGAGTTAGGTACTGTTAGTATCTCCATTTTGCAGAGGAAATCAGTACAGGGAAGGACTGTAGCTGGCCCAAGGACACACAGACGAAAAGGGGAGAAGGGAAGAACTGGGCTTCTACCTACATGGGCTAACTTCAGAGTTGTGCTCCGAGATACTGGTCTGTGCTGCCTCTCGGTACAAGCTGATACTGCTTACGACACCAGAAATAACTAAAAAGAACCACACACGATTGAGACTTGATGGAAAATGAAAAAGCTATAACATGCATGATTTACAGCTACATTTACTGACTTGTGACAATGTCCATTATATATTATTAAGTGGAAAACATTGGTTACCACATTCTATTTTATTAAGATGGCATACCCACTGCCTCTCCCCACCCTCCACCCCAAACATACACACATTACAAAGCCTTTTTCATCAAATTGTCAACCACAGTTATTCTCCTCACCTTGGGAGGACTACCAAGCACTGTGTTTCTGGATGACAGGAGGAACAAGGTGCAATAGCCCAGAGCTTCGGAGGGGCTCTCACTGACCCCTGAAAACTTACTTTTATGGCATGTCTCTGAATCTTTGTGAGTTTTATCTCCCACTAAGTGCAGTGCCTATGACTTAACAAGTTATTCAGAACACTCAACGCTTTTTGCTTATCTGACCCATAAACATAGTGGACCAATGTAATGTATTGCAGAGTGTCCAGACGGCTATATTGTAAAGACATCAGAATTCACCTTGTCCTGGGGCAAGACCATACTGTTGTCCAACCTATGCGAATGTGAACTGATTCATACTCTGCTTCCTGCTGGGTATTTTGTTTTGTTTTGTTCTTAGTTTGTCAATATGGTGAATTTTATTATTTTTTGTCTTTTTTTAGACTTTTTTTTAATTTCAGCATATTATGGGGATACAAATGTTTAAGTTGCGTATGTTGCCCTTGCCCCACCCGAGTCAGAGCTTCAAGCGTGTCCATCCCCCAGATGGTGCACACCACACCCATTAGGTGTGAATACACCCATCCCCTCCTCCCTCCCATCTGCCCAACACCCGAAGAATGTTATTACCATATGTGCACCTAAGTGTTGATTAGTACTCACCAATTTGATGGTGAGTACACATGGTGCTTGTTTTTCCATTCTTGGGATACTTCACTTAGTAGAATGGGCTCCAGCTCCATCCAGGGTAATACAAGAGATGTTAGTTCACCATTGTTTTTTGTGGCTGAATGGAACTCCATGGTATACATATATACCACATTTTATTAATCCACTCATGTATTGATGGGCACTTGGGTTGTTTCCACATCTTTGCAATTGTGAATTGTGCTGCTATAAACATTTGAGTGCAGGTGTCTTTTTTATAGAGTGTCTTTTGTTCTTTTGAGTGGATGCCCAGTAATGGGATTGCTAGATCAAATGGTAGATCTACTTGTATCTCTTTGAGATATCTCCACATTGCTTTCCACAGAGGTTATACTAGTTTGCAGTCCCACGCCTGCAGGGTATTTTAAAAATACATTTACCCTACTAATAGTTGCATGTCACTCATCAGAGGGTGTGCTAATCTGTTCTCATAAAATTACCAATTCTGGCATGACAACTGCAATTGGGGCTACTCCTTGCTTAAGTTTCTAACAGTCACCTAGCAGTACAAACCACCTAGCTTCTGCAGAGGGCAAAGTGCTGAATTAAAATGGAGGTGTAGGCTGGGCGCGGTGGCTCATGCCTGTGATCCTAGCACACTGGGAAGCCGAGGCAGACGGATTGCTGGAGGTCAGGAGTTCCAAACCAGCCTGAGCAAGAGCAAGACCCCATCTTTACTATAAATAGAAAGAAATTAATTGGCCAACTAATATATATAGAAAAAATTAGCCGGGCATGGTGGTGCATGCCTGTAGTCCCAGCTACTCAGGAGGCTGAGGCAGAAGGATCACTTGAGCCCAGGAGTTTGAGGTTGTTGTGAGCTAGGCTGACGCCAAGGCACTCACTCTAGCCTGGGCAACAAAGTGAGACTCTGTGTCAAAAAAAAAAAAAATGGAAGTGTAACGGAGACAACAACCCCTGCGTCCTTCAAGTCTTTGCAGGTGGCACTCATCTCTGTCATTCCCCAGAAATATGCTATTGCTCTTGTCTCAACTATTTTCACCACTGGAAACTTCAATTTCATGGCCTTCTGCTTGGCCTTTCCTAAGACAGTCATTGGTACGGTACAGGTCAAGGAACTGGGCAAGTGATCTAGACTTTGCACTGAGGTAGCTGGTAGCCTTCTGCTCATCTGCTTTTAATCTCTTTCGATACTACATACGAGGGAGATCCTTGTTGGCTGCCCATCTGTGTGGCCTGCAGGAGCCCCATACCCCACTGGCCACCTCCTGTCCCCTGGCCACCCCATACCCCAGTAGGCCCCCTGCTGTCTTTCTACCCTTGCTGCCCCTTATGGAAATTACTTTATCTTGCTCTAAATGCTGCCACCTGGCTGGCCACTGTTAATCTGGAATTCTGTCATTGCCATTGCTACGAGGGAACTCAGCTCTGTAAAATATTCCTACCGTAATTCCAAACTGCAGAGGACAGCCTCGGCTGAGCTTCCTAAGAATGCTGGTGCCTCAGCAGTGCGTTCCTTCTCACCTTCAGTTACTGAGTCTGTGCCCTCCCGAGGAGCTCGGTCACCTGATGGATGGACTTTCCAGGGGTGGAGACGAGAGCCATTCTCGAGTGCCAACTTCTCTATCCTCTGCACCCCTCTTCCCAGAGTCTGCCGTGGAAGCTCTGGTAACTGCTTTCACTTCATTTAATGTGCATCACGGCTTATGCTCAGGCACCCAGGAGCACAGTAGAATCATACTTTTGCCCCTTGCCAAGCTAATTAAATGCTGTGGCAGAGAAAAGTGTCCCTGCATTGTTAATTCTCCCTTACCCAGGGAGAATTACCCTTTATATTTTATGTTCTTTTTTATCATAAAATTTCTTTATTGTTTTAATTCTAAAACAAACAATATATACACATAATTTCTGAATAGTAAATTTCTATTTCTTTTAATTATGGTGTAAAATCATGAAATTTAAAACTTGGTTTTTAATTATAAAATTTTCTATTGTTTTAAATTCAAAAAGAAACAACCTGTACATAATTTTTGAACCTTAATAAATTAAAGACTATCTGAACAGTACATTTCTATTTGCATTAATTATGGTATAAAGTCATGAAGTTAAAATGATTTGATTTGAATTTTTTTATTTCAGCTTAATATGGGGGTACAAATGTTAAGGTTACATACATTGCTATTGCCTTCCCTCCCCCCTCGAGTCAGAGCTTCAAGCGTGCCCATCCCCCTGACAATGCACATTGCACTTATAATGTGTATATATAAACCTATCCCTTTCCCCCCCACCTGCCCAACACCTGATAAATGGTTTTCTGTTTTGGTTTGGATTTTTAACATTTTGGTTAAATTTTATAACTTTGTCTTTACCTAGCAAGGGTTAGAGGTATGCCCTTCCCCCCACACTGCTCACCACATCCCTCAGATGTGGGTCTACCCCCCCCACCCCTCAAAATTCTGGTGAACACCACCACCTTTTGAGCTCCATATTGATAATCGGTCAGTACCAATGTGACGGCGAGTACATGTGGAGCCTGTTTTTCTGATCTTGTGTCACCTCACTTTGGATAATGGGCATAAGCTCAATCCAGGATAATATAAGCAGTGCTAGCTCATTGTCATTTCTTAAAATTGAGTAATATTACATTGTAAATATATACCAAATTTTAATAATCCAGTCATGAAATGACGGGCACTTGGGTTGTTTCCATGTCCTTGCAATAGTGAATTGTGCTGCCATAAACATTCAGGTGCAGATGTCTTTATAATAGAATGTCTTATGTTCTTTTGGGTAGATGCCTAATAATGCTATTGCTGGGTCGAATGGTATTTCTATTTTTAGCTGTTTGAGGTATCTCCAAATTCTTTTCCATAAAGGTTGCACTAATTTGCAGTCCCATCAGCAGTGTAAGAGTGTTTCTGTCTCTCCACATCCTCGCCAGCATTTGTTGTTTTGGGATTTCCTGATACAGGCCAATCTCACTAGAGTTAGATGATATCTCATTGTGGTTTTGATTTGCATTTCTCTCATGATTAGAGATGCTGAGCATTTTTTTTATGTTTGCAGGCCATTATTCTGTCTTCTTTGGAAAAGTTTCTGTTCATTTCTGTTGCCCACTTCTTGATGGGGTTGTTTGATTTTTTCTTGTTAAATCTTTTGAGTTCCAGATAGATTCTTGTTTTCAGACCTTTATCGGAAGTGTAGAGAGCAAATATTTTCTCACACTCTGTAGGTTGTCTATTTGCTCTAATGATAGTTTCTTTGGCTGAGCAGAAGCTTTTTAGTTTGATCAGATCCCATTTGTTTATTTTTGTTGCTGTGGTGATTGCTTTGGGGGTCTTCTTCTTCAAAAATTCTTTGCCTAGGCCAATGTCAGAAAGGGTTTTCCCAACATCTTCTTCTAGGATTCTTAGTGTTTCATGCCTTAGGTTTAAGTCTGTTATCCATCTTGAGTGGATTTTTGTGAGAGGTGAGAGGCAGGGATCCTGATTCAATCTTCTGCATGTAGCTAACCAGTTTTCCCAGCACCATTTATGGAAGATAGATTCTTTTCCCCAATGTAAATTTATATTTTATGTTCTTGATCCAGGATCTTCCCCCAGATGCAATCTTCCAGCTCCTACGGACACATATTGGCCAGGCCTGCCCTGTGGTTCCTTTGCAGCCTGCACCTTCTCTTCTCCATGCAGCCCCGCCCGGGACTTGCCCAGCCAGGTTAAGCTGAGAGGCCTCTGCACAGTCTTCACTCAAGCAAAATGGGGGCGGGGTGGGGCAGTGGTGGCAGCTCTCTCTTGCAACAAGGGGGAAGGGGACTTTTCTGCAAGCCCAGTGGATTCTAGGGGTATCTGGAGCTCAAGATAAGCTGTCTCTACCTAGATAGCCCCATTCTGAATACTAAAGCCCTGACTTTAGCATAAGAGACCATCCTGAGCTTAGGATTCAGTCTTCCCTGAAGTTCTGCCATTCTTAAGATCAGGGCCTGTTTCAGGCCTTCCATGCTGTCTGCCTTCCAGTTGCAGGTAGGAGTGTCTCTTTGCTTTAGGTTGGTGATTCATAAATAGATCTAAGGCTGTCATTTACTCTTTTCAACATATCAGTGGCACTTAGCAATTGTTAACAACTAGTTCTCATAGTCACTTCTTCTCCCATTTCAAGTGCCAGACAATTGCTAGCATACCTCTTCACCTAGAGCTCATCCAGTTTACTACAGGTGAAAGTTTGGGCAAGTGCATGGTTTTAGCACCGCTCGGACTATCAATATTCCATCTATCCCCATTTGGCTAGACAATGATCCAACTCTGGAATCCCATCCTTAGACCTTCCCTCCTTAGGCCCATAATCCTAGGTTGGGTTCCCCAGAAGCATTTGCCAGAGATGAAGTCTCTTAAGCAAGTAATTTATTGCTGAGAGTTGTCTCAAGAGAAGGGAGTGCAGGAAGAAGCATCATGTGGGAAAAGCTAAGCCAGGATATGGTCACAGCTGGACACTAGCCCCAGCCTGACCCGTGGGGAGCACAGAGTAGCATCGTACCGCACCCTTGCTTCTGCCTTGAGAGTGTAACCTCCAGCTGAAGCAGGCTCCATTTGTCCCTGGGCAGTGTTCTGAGGAGCAGCCAGCACTCAAGCAGCTGTGGGGAAAGAGCTGGCCAGAAAAGGAGATTGTACCAGAATACCAATGGCATGGCAGGGGAGCCAAAAACGTCTTCCCTCTCCCCTTCTCGTTTCCTTGGCTGGACTATGAATTAAATTGACATAACACAGATTAACTGGGGAACAAAAATACACATCAGAATCCCACAAAATATGAGACTCCAGGAATGGTCAGATGACTTGACTTTAAAAAATGGGGACTTGGTCAGGCATGGTGGCTCATGCCTGTAATCCTAGCACTCCGGGAGGCTGAGGCAGGAGGATCGTTTGAGCGCAGGAGTTGGAAACCAGCCTGAGCAAGAGCGAGACCCCGTCTCTACTAAAAAAATAGAAAGAAATTAGCTGGACAACTAAAAATATATATATAAAAAATTAGCTGGGCATGGTGGCACATGCCTGTAGTCCAGCTACTCGGGAAGCTGAGGCAGGAGGGTTGCCTGAGCCCAGGAGTCTGAGGTTGCTATGAGCTAGGCTGACACCACAGCTCTCTAGCCCGGGCAACAGACAGAGACTCAGTCTCAAAAAAAAAAAAGAATGGGGACTTGGGGGTCCTGGGGGAAGGTGGCAGCAGCAGTTGTGGGTGGGTGAGGGAAGGTAGGGTGTTACAGGTGGTTACAGGTGGTCTTGTAGGATATAGGAGTTGTCTGGAGCAGCCCTTAGGAGAAGAGGTGAGATGTGGTCTGGGTTTGTGTCAATTCTAATGTCCTTCCTTGTGATCCCAGTAATCTTCCCTGGTTGACGAGATCCCCAGGGAGGGACTTCCTGACAACCGAGCAGATAGGGGGAGCTAAGGGCAAGCCCCTCTCTGCATTTGCTATTCCTCAAATGTCCTCAGTTTGACGTAATCAGCAACATACTTTGGAGGCACCATGTCCTGGACTTCTTCAGCATCCACTACACCAGTCAACTGTTCTCTTTTGTCTCCTGAATAGCAAACACTTCCTTAAAATTCTTCTCAAATTCAGCCTCCAGTCTAAGTCCCATTTGGCCAAAATTGTTGTACTGGAAAAAAATAATAAACACAAAAATAGTGATACTCATTACTTGTGTCATTAGACACCTTGCAATTGAGAGTGATCAGGACTCTTGTCTTTTTTAAAAGAAAAAAAAATACTGTAAATTGATAATTTATAATGGTATATATTTGGGGGCACAAAGTGATACTGTGATTTATAAATACTATGTGGAAAAATTAAATCAAGCCTAATTAACATATCTATCACCTCAATACTTACCATTTTTTGCGGTGAGAATATTTGAAATATACTCTCTAAACAATTTTGAAATGTACAATGCACTCACCAATATTAACTAGGACTCTTGCCTTAAATACCAGTCACATTAACCAGGTTAAACTTGAAAACTCATGCAGCGAAGAGTAACTTCTGCTTCCTACAAGCTTGATTATTTCTTACTAACTAGACAGAAAAGTGAAACCATTACCACAGTTGGGGACTATCATGTAGTTGGCTTTTGTTGTTTATTTCCGTGAGAGTTAGAAAAGTAATCTACATTCTTCCTAACAGTTCAGGTATGGAAGTGTATAAGGTAAGACCACTTCCAGAACCTTTGCTTGTGCAAGCTTGCTACAGGAGGAGGGAAACTAAAACTTTCCAGGCACCAGGAAATGAGGGCAACTCAATGGACGTGAAATGGAAAGGACGTGAAGTGGAAGCAGAAAGAGCCACTTACCTTGTATGATGCCCTGTGGTTCTGGAAGATGAGGCGCATGTCCCACACAAACCCCTCCACCTGGGGGTAACCCTGCTCATTCAGCCTTTTCTTGATTTTGTTCAGCCACATGGGTTCCTTCAGGCTTTGAGAAGCCTCTTTAATCTGGTGGCAAAAATACCGACAGGAGAGTGACCGGCATCGTTCAGTGTCTAACCTGCGTGGGTTCCCATGAAATCCAGCAGACATACAACACAGTAAAGGTAACCGCAGCTTGCCCTCTTGCCCCCACGGGATCAAGATCATTTAACGTTACGAGTCATGCAACACCACGGCAGCCTGTCGTTATGGCTTGCCAGTGTTACTTACATAATAATAATATGGAATATTGGCGAAAAAGGAGCTCTCAGAACAGCAGTAGACTTTCAAGAGGAGGAACTCGCATTTCTGCAAAAGAAGGAGGCTATAAACGAAAAGCAACTTGGAGGGAATGAGCCCATATACATACCCAGGCAGAAAGCATGGCTCACACCCACCTTCCAGAAGTTTCCTCAACATGTGTGGCTCTTGGAAACAGAAATGTAACGGCTGAGTTATTTTTTTGGCAAACAAGTTGTGGTGCTATGTCAGTATGATCGCAGTGTGGCTCGGGAGAGCAGGCTCCCTGGGGATGCCATGCCCCCCGCCCTGTGCCTGCCTGTGCTTCTCACGTGGGAAGAGAAAGGAGAGGGCTGGGGGTTCACATCTGACTCACCAGCTGTTCCTCAGGCCCCATCTGCCTCTCCAGGATCTCGGATTCCCGGTGACACTGTTGTCTTCCTGAAAACTCCTTCATCCTGCAGAAGATGCAACTCCACGGGGTCCTGACAGGTTGGGCATAAGGTCAGCAGAGGGCAAGGCCCCTGGCAACAGCCACCATTCTTGTGGCTGCCACTGTCCTCCTTCAGGAATGGGTAAGGGGCTCAGCCATGGGTGGACACCTCCCAGAGTGCCCAAGACCCCCCATGAGGTCTCGTACTGATGGCTCCCTCCTGTCAGTCGTGGCAGCAGGCGGGCGGTCGGAGGAAGGTGGGGCCAGAGTGGTGGCTCTCCTTTCCCTGCCTGAGCTGCTGGGGGCACAGGAGCCCTGCTGCTGGGCCTGAGTGTTGGCAACTGAGCCTTAACCTGCAGGGACCTGGGGGTGGGGAGTGGGTCTGAAGAGACCGTGGCAAAACGTGGGACCAGGCCATGCTTCCTGTCTTTTGTGAATAAGCACAAAGTAAAAACAATTGGTGTTTCCTGCTCTTGAACGCCCTTGGGCAGGAGTCCCTGATGCAAAAGTTGGAGGAAACGGCAGTAACAATATGCGGCAGAGGAGCGGGTCCTGTCACCAGCCTCAGCATCTCACAGGAGGTGCCCCTGACAGCACAAAGTGCATTAACCTCCTGCTCCCAGCCTGTCACACAGCTCTCCAGATCATACCGCTGGGCCCCAGGACCCAAGCAGCCTGCTCCTTCCCCATCTAGACACAAGCAGGTGCTCTGGGTGGGGGCCGGGAGGGGGTGGGGGATGGGGCCAGAGGAATGGTCGTAGAAGGAGGGAAGAGAGAGGGAACTGCATGTCACTCACCTCTCAGTTTCCGCAGGTGGGATGTGACAGTCCTCATGGAAGGCTCTGGAACAAGTATCACAGCAGACCAGAAGCCCTCCATCCCGGCACACCTCGCATTCATCCAGGTTTCCCAGCTAGAAGGTAAAACAACATCCATGTCACTGGGACCAGTGAGCCCCTGGAAGGCCACCACTGTGGGACTCTAGAACACGTTGCCTTTGCATGAACCTGCACGGACACTTATGTGCTTCTCCCTGGGATATTAAGAAACAGCATGGAGTGCAGACTTCAGAACAAGACATCCTAAGTCTGCAGTGACGTTCAGGAGGAAGGGGCTGGATATCAGGACAGAAATGTTTTCCTTATAAAACCAGAGTCTAACACAAAAAGACGAGCAACAAAACGAGGTGATAATTTTTATAGGAATCTGAATAATTTTATTATCTTGCAGATAAAACAAGATCCTAAGAAAAAAAATGTTAAATCCATCTGCCAATGCCACAATGATGAAATTGACTCTTAGCAAGGAGATGAATAGAGTATTAAATATAATGTAATAAACGGAGCTATCACTGTATTCCACACTCTTAGCCATAAGTTCCCCATGAGTTGAAGAAAGGGGCAGGGCAGGGATTCCTGGACTGTGGGTTCTGTGGCTGTAGGGCTCTGGGCCTGTCTCTGGGGTGGACGGACCCTGGGCACAGATGACCAGGTGGGGGCCAGGGAGCACAGAGCTCTTTGGCTCTGGGAGCCTTGGGGGAAGACCCCCCATGCCTTAGCTAACTTGGCATGTAAAGTGTGCAATCAAATATGGCAGGACCCCTTTCTCGTGGGCAGCGTGGCAAGAAACTCTGGGGAATGTGGTCCACTCATGTCCCAGTCTCACAGGAGCCCAGAGCAGGGCTGTGGGAGATGTCCTAGGTGTGTATAGAAGTTTGAGCTCCCTTGTCCCTCCTCAGCTGGGCAGAGATGCAGCTGCATCAGCCTGAACTCAACCAGAGGGTGGGGTACTGCCCAGCTTTAAGCTCCCAAAATGGTGACCTTGGGGCTGTGACCAGAGAGGGTAGGTCCCTTCTCAGGCAGGCTGCTAACACATTGGCAGGAAACCGTGGAGAGTACACTTTGCTTGAGACTCAGTCTCACAGCACCCTGTTGCAGGATGGTGGGTATTGTCCTAGATGTGTGTTCAAAAGCCTGGTTCCCCTGTCCCTCCCTGGCTGGGCAGGAGCTGCAGCTGTGTCAACCCGAAGTCAACATGAGGGCAGGTCACAGCTCAGTGTCAAACTCTCAAAGTGGTGGCTTGGACCTGTGACTGGAAAGGCTGGGACAGGCAAGCAGTGTGGGTGAGAAATTGTGGGAAATGATTTTCACTCATATCTCATTTCACTCACATCTATCTCAACAGCAGCCCACAGCAGGGTTGTGGGGACCTTCCAGGGGTGCGTGGGAGAGCCCGGGATCCTCTATCCCACCTCAGAGCCCTGCAGTGGCTGCAGGTGTGCCCACAGGTTCCTGGTATCTAGGATCTCGGAATGGTGCCCAGCTCAAGCTGCTCTAGGCTTGGATGTCTATAGGATTCCACGTGGGTTCCCCTTCTGGAGGACAGTCTCGGGCAATCTCTAAGCAGCCCCACGTTAGTCTGCAGACCTGCATGGGTTGGGGGATTCTCTTGTAGCCAAGAGTGTAGAAGCTTGTCTTGGAGAGTGGAGCTTCGTGGGCTTCTCTCTAACTGTTTCCCCATGTCCAAGAACTTCTCCTGGCTCTTAGGCAGTCCCCAGCGAGGCAAGTTGTCCTGAATGCTCTCTTTACCCACCTTTGGTGCTTGCCATTGCTTCACTGATGAATCTTAGCATTATCTCCCAGACAATCTGTTTGAAATGTCCGAATCTGCTTACCATTCTATTTCCTCTCTATGGAAGAGGCACAGACTACCTATATCTAGTCAACCATCTTCATCAGTCAAACGCCAAAAAACAGAATTTATAGAGTGACTATGAAGAGATCGATACATATGCACTGTACTATAAACAAATATATGTGTATTCATGACAAAGAACTGGTCTGTGACTGGGCCCTTTGTCCTGTAAGGGAAAAGCGGCATGAGGACTAAAATTACAGCTCAATGTTATGTGCTTCCTGGACATCTGGTAAAACTGGGAGGGCCTAGAATGGCCTGTCCACAAGCTCCCGCCCACCCCCAGCTCTGCTCCTGAAAATAAGGTCCCCTAAACACAAGGTTTCATCAAAGAGACCATGTGCAACTTCTGCTTATTCTTGACTAGCAGGTTTCAGTTCCCTGCCAGCCACGGAATTATTCAAACAAGCTAATCACAGCCTCCCTGGGGGGAGGAAGGGGGACCCATCCCCCAGAGCCACTGGCTGTTCCCTCTGTTCCGGAGTGCAGCCCCTGCATGGCCCTGTGTGCTGTGTGGTGCCCGTCTCCCCCAGGGGTATGATACATATGACTTATAAACCGCTGTCGAGCTTGTCTGTCCAGGGTTAGATGTCATGTGTACAACCATCCCCAAAAGCCAGGGTGGGACTGGAGTAACAAATATTTAAAAATCTTGCATCCCTAATATTTTTAATAGGAGATTTGATTCTTTAGATCCTTGGTTCTCAGACCAGTCGCACATTAGAATCATCTGGGGACAGTATATAAAATACTAACGTCCTGTTCCCAACTCCAGAGATTCTGAATCAATCAGATTAGGCACTGATATTTTTCTTCAAGTCATATAGTGGATAATTCTGTGTATCAGAATCATCTGGGGACTTAAAAAAAAAATCCTACTATCCAAATCATACACAGTGCAGACTGATTAAATCAGAATTTCCTCTAAGGGTGGGAGCCAGGAAATAATATTTTTGAAAGCTCTTCAGGTAATTCCAGGGGAAGGCTAATTAAAAATTTATCTGGAGCAAAGTCTGGTTTTTAAGGCATGGGGATAATATAAGTCAATTTTGTGATTAGCCTTAATACCTGTCCCCGGAAAGATTATTAACAGGAGTACGGATGTTTCCCTCTCCTTCCCACAGATTGTTTATTGTGGGCTATGAGACCTAACCCTCTGTGTCTCGTCCATCCCAAACAAACTGCACAAACACTGGACTCCTGGGCTGCTCTGACTACTGAAGACTGCCTCAGTTGGCCAATGGTCAAAACCAGTAAGGATAAGATTTAAATCTTGTTGGGGTATTGCTTTGGAGGTGAAGTGTGTGTAAAATATTTGACTCTCCCTTCTCTGTTGAGTGTCATGTATCAATACTACTACATGATAGCCCATGTGAGTGCTTCCCCCTGCAGTTGTGCAAAAAGCTGACCTGGCCTAAAATTTCCATCTGACTGCAATGAAAAGAATCAAAGTATGGTTTCGTTTGGACAGGAGGATCATCCATGATCTTGGCAGGCAGGAAGCCACATGGCAAGCAGAGAAAGGACAGGGCCCATGGGATCAGATGGTTTGCACATTATTGAGCATCTCCAAGCTGTTAGGGTAAAAATGCCCCATGGTTTGCTAAGTGGTGATGGTTTTAGTCCTAACCATCTCAGAACCCTGATGGCTCCCTCGAGACTGGCCGCAGGGGCTTCACAAAGGATCCATGTGCTCTGCATGCAGGACTAACGACAGGGCCCACCTTGAACTCTCCAGCAAGGCCTGGCCTGTTCCTTCTGGCTGATGCTTAAGTCTTGAGTCTGCACCTTTGAGTGGATCTTTGGGATTTTCCTTCCCATACCCACGGCCTTCTTGAAAATGCTGCTGTCCTCTCGCATTTGCTCCTGCCCCTGGTTAGCAGGCCAGCCCTGCCCATTATCACTTCACACTCCACCTAGAGACCACAGTGGTCTAGAGCTCAGCCTCCAATACTCATTGTCCAGGAGAAATGAGGAAATGGGAAGGTTTCCATGGAAACAAATGGAAAGGATGCTTTCCATTGAGACACTGACCCCAGACCCATCCTCCTGGCTTAGGTGATGCACCTGCTATGCTTTACTCATCACACACAGTGACATGCTCCAACTGAGAGTGAGCATGCTTCAGGGAAAAGCAGAAATGGCACCGATCATGTGTCCAGGGAAAGGCCTGGACTATCCTGGGGTCATAGTTGAGAACTTATACTTACATAAGGGTCAGCTAAGGTATTGTTGTTAGACTTCAGTGTCCTCTGCTGAAAAGAAAAAGAAATTGAGTGACAATACTGAATGTGATGTTTGCATCTATCGCTTATTTAAACAGTCATCTTTTGAGAGATTCAAAAAACAATTGTTAAAAATATTTGGGTAGGGAAGACCATTAGGCTGGGGTGACTGCAGCACTTTAATTTCCTACGTAAGCAAACCAAAGCCCAGTGTAAATAGTAAAATGAAACTAGAGTCTTTGCCAGTCAAAAACTGCCAGCTAAACTCTAATTAGGGTCTTTCTGCTCTCACCGATCAAACATATTTTCTTTGTTTACTTGCATGTCAGCCTCACTGTCTAGGCTGCTGTACCAGAGCTCTCTAAATCTCTAAACCTCTTCTGGTCTGAGTGCTGCCTGATTCGTGAATTTCTCTTTGCTCAAATAAATTTTGTTATTTGTCTGAAGTTTTTTTTCCCACAGTCTACCCTTTATTTCATACCTAATTTTTTTTTTTGAGACGGAGTCTCACTTTGTTGCCCAGGCTAGAGTGAGTGCTGTGGCATCAGCCTAGCTCACAGCAACCTCAAACTCCTGGCTCAAGCAATCCTCCTGCCTCAGCCTCCCGAGTAGCTAGGACTACAGGCATGCGCCACCATGCCCGGCGAATTTTTTCTATATATATTAGTTGGCCAATTAATTTCTTTCTATTTATAGTAGAGACGGGGTCTCGCTCTTGCTCAGGCTGGTTTCGATCTCCTGACCTCGAGCAATCCACCCACCTCGGCCTCCCAGAGTGCTAGGATTACAGGCATGAGCCACCGCGCCTGGCCCTATTTCATACCTAATTTTATAGACCTGTTTATCTACTAAGAGAATAAAAAGTTCCAAAGGACCACTGTTTGGCCCAGTGGAAGTTCCATTCCCGGCTCTCAGACCCCAAGCAAGCCTTTGTGAAACTGTGCAGGGAGTCTGGCCCTGGTTTCCACAGGCCGAGTTGGAGAAACTCTACTTGTCCTCTTAGTCTGAGGGGCCCTCAGGCAACTCTCGTCACCTTGGCTGCCCAGGACTTGTCATCCCACCCAGCGGGGTCACAATGTGAATCAGGTTGAGGACTCAACCCCTAGTGATCACAGAGCCCAGAGTCCTGGAGGCATGCAAGTGTCCCAAAGAAGAACTCCACTGCTTTCTGCAGCTCTGCCAGGGACACAGCCCTGAAGACAAAATGCTTCCAAGGTCCCCAGTGCTGCAGCTCCTCTTCCTGAAGGTCTCCTCCTCTCCCCTCTGTCGAAATCTCAAGAAAATACCAGGCTGGGTGACTTTTCAGAGGTGACCCGCTAGATTTATCTATTTTGCTTTTGAATATCCGATAGCATGGCTGGGCATCCTTCCCTTCTGTGTTGCAGAAGCCTCAGCTTTTACGTCTAGCCCAGGGCAGAAAGGCCAAAGACAAGTGTGATCCAAGGAATAATCACCTGAGAGGTGACCTTGTCACTGCCTGCCTCTCTGACTGGCCTAGAATCTCCACCCCACCTCATTAGTTATTCATTCATGTTTACAATAAAATTGAAACAATCCTGGAGTTCAATCTTCTCTAAAATGGCCATTAGGCACTTAGTATGTGCTTAATAATTATATAGTATGTTGAATGGGTGAATAAATGAATATTGTTTCACTTAGAGACTACTGGAGTTGCTTAAGCAAATGTTAGTTTACAGTAAGTGACGGTTCCGGGTGTATACATCAGATTATTTTTAAGCACCTCAGCTATCAGCAGAAGGGTTAAGTGGCCCTCATTGTGAGCCAATAAGCTGTCAGCCAATAAGCTGTGGTGCTGATAGTGACACTGAAGTTTCTAGAAGGCAAGTGGTTCTGAAAGCAAGAGAAGTTCTGAGAGGGGCAGAGGATCCATGGAGATAGGAATGGATCCTGGGATCTGCCACTTTGGGGATCTTCTGTGCTTGCCCATGAGGAGACACAAAATATAGCAGCAACTGCAGCTTATTGCTGCAAAGTGTTGCACCCACTCTGTTGCTGGAAATTTCCAGCTAGGTTACTCCTGACACCCAGGGAAAGGTGGAGATGCTGGTCTTTAGCGCACTCACTGAATAGGTTGAATAATAATTTCCCTTCAGGAAACCCAGTGGATGAAATGTCCCAGAGGCTGAGAGTTCAAATCAGCCAGAACACCAGAAAATTTAAAGGCCTGGATCTCAAATTCCAGTTGAATATGAATTCTAGTAGCTACTTAGTTATGTGTGAGCTGTTTTAGAAGTCTAAGAATGTCTTCGATGGATATTTCTACCAAGTGTATAAGGATGACACTTTTCCCCTCTCTTCCTTCCCCAGACTCTCATGCATACCCAGTCTCGAAAAAAAAACATCACCTTGTCCCGAATCTACACTGCACTTAACCTATTTGTTTGTTGCCTTCTTCAAAAGAGAAAAACCATTTTCACAGATAAAAGGTGGTCTGCACAGCCCCTCTGGAGGAGCTAAAGAGGTCAGTCCTTCCTATAAAGTACTTCTACCTCCCAAGACCTTCCTCCCCAGTAACACCATCCTCATGAAGGGCAACTAATTTCTCCTTGAGCGTGACTGCGTGTACATTTTATGGAAAGGTAGAAGAGAATGTGAAGGACCAGAAAAGAAATGTTCTTTTTGTTGCCCATTTCATGAAATGATATATAGTTTCAAATATGTACCAAATGAGTGAGCAAACTTTTGGTTAATCAGATTTCATTAAAGTTAGAAAACAGTGAAATTGGCCAGGCATGGTGGCTCACGCCTATAATTCTAGCACTCTGGGAGGCCGAGGCGGGCGGATTGCTTGAGGTCAGGAGTTCAAAACCAGCCTGAGCAAGAGCGAGACTCATCTCTACTATAAATAAAATAAATTAATTGGCCAACTAATATATATACAAAAAATTAGCCGGGCATGGTGGCGCATGCCTGTAGTCCCAGCTACTCGGCTGAGTAGAAGGATTGCTTGAGCCCAGGATTTTGAGGTTGCTGTGAGCTAGGCTGACGCCACGGCACTCACTCTAGCCTGGGCCACAAAGCGAGATTCTGTCTCAAAAAAAGAAAGAAAGAAAGAAAACAGTGAAATTAATGAAAAAATCTGGGTGTGAGTTGAAAATGAGCCCCCCCATCTTGTTATGGAATATTTTTATGTGTCCCATGATCGTGTTTGCTCTTCCAACTCTGGCACCCTTAAAACATCTACACCTATTGCTACAACACATCTGGGAGGCTTTGATGGCTCCTTATCATCTCCACCTCAACTGGCCTAATATTCAAAAAAGACCTAGTTTTATATACAACATAGTGTTCAAAGTAGCAACTCTGAAGGAACTGGAGAAGGTGGAAGCTTAATTATAATCACCCAGTTGAGAGCCCATAAAATAAGATGCTGTACATGTAAAATCAGTTATGTGACAAGAACCTGTAGAAAGTTGTGTGATACTCACCTTTTTTCTCCGCCCATGTATTCGTGGAGGATTAGGTAGAAATCCATCCTGAAAGATAAAAAGATCCAGGCCAGGCTTTGTTTCTGTTTTATGATTCTGGCATTTCCCACCGCCTCCCGAATATTTCTACCTGGATGTTCCACCCAAACAGCTCAAACGGCTCAAACCCATGGTGTCTAACTGAGAAACCATCTCCCTCTCCTCGCCTGTATTCCTGCACTTCTTCTAGATTTTAATCAATGGAGGCTGGAAAATCATCATTAAAACCATTTATCCTTCTCTTGTGCTTCTTTCCTAAGTCCTAAGAGGTTTTTCCTCACAATCTCTCATACACCTATCACCTCTTTTCCATTCCTACCAGTGACACTCTGGCTGGAGTCCCCACACAAGGGCTATCCAGTCCACACAGTTGTTGCACACCTACTGGGTGTCAGCCACTCTAATTAATCTTGGGCACACAAAGATAGACAAAGCTAGAGGGATCTATAGAGAAAAAGAGAACTGTTGGAAGGATAAATATAAGGCAATGTAATAGGGTCTTAGTGTCAGGCTTAGGAAGCCCACGGGAGAGATGACCAGGGGCCAGGTCAGTTGGTGAATATTCAGGGAGGGGTAACATTTGAGTTGATCATTGCAGATTGAATAAAGGTTTGCTAGGTGCAGAGACAGTGAAGTCATTCCAAAGCCCCATGGCTGTCTAAAATACTGTTTTAAATGCCATTTTCAGCCTCAGAAGATTCCACTGATTCCCTGTTGTCTAGATTATGAGTTTGAACTGCCCAGCCTGGCATTAGAGCTCTCTGTGAACAACACTAATTGAAGGATTATGCCTTTTTGCACACAATCTATCTACCTAAATCCACAGAGCTACTTCTGCCATGGTTCTGGTTTTCATGCCATTCTTTCTCTGGAGTACCTTCTTCCACTCATTCGACTATTGATTTTCTGAGAACTTTCTTTCAGTGCACAAATTATCTGCACGCACTCTAGTCAGGATGACCTTTCCCTCCTGGAAGCTCCTGCATCTATCCTGGCTGAGCACCTTTTTACCATACTGATGTGCTGCATTGTGCTGTGGTTACGAATCCTCTCTCACGCCTGAGTGAGAGGATAAACTCGCTGACATCAGGGCTTTATTTATAAAGCAACAGCTATTTGGTGAATAAAAAGTGACCTTATCATTAGAGTACAACAAGGAAGGACACATCTCGCCTCCGCCCCTTGTCGCTGGAATACCTCCATCAGCTTTCGCAGGGGCAACCCGCCACAGCGCACACTCATCTTCCAGGATTTTGCTCTTGCGTGGCCACCTTTGATTTCAAATTCACCAGGGGTCAACCAGTTTCCACCTTTACTTTGTATACACTTCGCCCAGGATCCTGTAAGAACAGGGTAAGTTGATCCTGAGCCCTCCTGGTCCCCAGAGCTCAGAAGACAGCCCCCACCACCACTGCCACCACATGGGTCCTAGAGCCACTCAAATTGTGACCAAGATCAATGGCAAGAGAGTCTGGCCTCCGCTCTCAGACTTCGGGGGCCCCAAACCAGACTGAAAGACCCCTCAAGGGTGATTTCCTAGTGCAGGTATACATTTCTTTGACCTTCATACATGAAGAAAGTGATCATTATCATTTAGAGCGATCTTTTAAAAGTATTTCCAAATCTCCCATAAGAGTAAAGGCAAGTGATTACGAAGGAGGAGAGAGTTTCAATTCGCTGTTGGATTCTGGGGGTGGAGGCCGGGCCAGAGTCTCCTAATGGCTCGGGGACAACGTGGAGGCAGAATCCTCATGTCAGGGTGGAGGTCTCAAATGGGCGGTGCCCTGTGACTCAGGGGGTCACCACAGCAGCATCCCACACCCTCTATGACAACATTTTTCATCCAGTTTAATGGCATTATTGAGCAGAGATTTTCCCATCCCTGCCATCGTGGGCATCCAATATTAAAAAATACAATTGTGAAATGTTATCCAGCAGTTACTCACATGCTCAATACCATTAATCATTAATGAAATGCAAGGCAAAACCACAATGAGACACCACTTCATACCCACTGGATGGCCGTAATATAAAAGACAGACAATAACTAGTGTTGTGAGTACGTGGAGAAATTGGAGCCTTTATGATACATTGCTGGTGGGAATATAAAATGGTGCAGCTTCTATGGGAAATGGTTTGGTAGTTCCTCAATAAGTTAAACATAGAATTGCCATATGACCCAGCAATTCCACTCCTAGGTATATTCCCAAAATAACTGAAAACATATACTCACACAAAACTTGTTCATGAATGTTCAAAACAGCGTTATTTATAACAGCCAGAGAGTGAAAATAACTCAAACTGATAAATAGATAAGCAAAATGTAGTACAGCCATATGCTGGTATATTATATTATTTGTCAATAAAAAGGAGGAAGTACTAATACATGCTGCTACATGGATGAACTTTGAAAACATCATGGGAAGTGAAAGAAGTCAGTCATGAAAGGGCATGTATTTATATAGAATGCTTAGAATGGGCAAATTTATAGAGCAGAAAATAGATCAGTGATTGTTTAGGGATGGGTGGTGGGGTGAGGTAGGTATGGGCATTGACTCCTAATGGCATGGGGTTTCCATGAGTGAGGGACAAAAATCTTCTAGAATTAGATTGTGGTGATGGTTGTACAATCCTATGCATATACAAAAACATCCCCACTGATTTGTACACTGTGAGTGGTAAATTGTATGATATGTGAATTTCAGTAAGGCTGTTTAAAAAATAGTCACAATGCAAACATGTATATTAATTGGTGTTCGAAGAGCCATGTTAAAAGAGGGACGAGATGAAGTTTATCATAATGGACATTTTTTTGCAAAGTTTCAAAATTTACAATCACAAAATGTTTTATGTCAATATGTAAATTAACTTTAATAGCTACACAGGAGGCAGGTTTTTAATTATTGTTACCCTTTTCAGACAGAAATTTCAGACTCAGAAAGGTCCCCTTCTCTAATCATAAAACAACAGTCACTCTTGGCATAGCTGAGGATGGAACTCAGGTTTCCTAATTCTAAATTCTGTGACTGTCTCACTGTGCCAAGTGCCCTTCCTTGGTGATAATGATCCAGAAGGGAGAGAGGTTATAAAGGTAAAGGCTGAGGGCCTGGTCCCTTTTATGTCTGATTCAACGTAAGATGTATGATGTTTTCCCTCTATGAATGGAAGTTCCTGCACTTCCCTTTGGTTCTTTGATCACCCCCAAGGACACTGCCATGTGGGAGTGGGCATCCAACATGTGTGATTTCTTAAAGTGTGAAAATGTCATCTTAGAGAGTCCTTTCTCCTCTCAAGCCAAACTGGGACTCAAAGTCCTTGAATGATGTGTGTTCCCAAGAGTAATTCTACCAGTTCTTTCGACATCTTTAGATAGGAGTTACAAATTAAAGACCATGAAACCCACCTTCTTTCAATTTCTCCTTATGTAAAATACCCTTTGCCGAACCACAGGTCACAGGAAGTAAAGGAGCCTCAAAATCCACAGTCTCATTTCCGTGCATTCTTGAGGCTGAAAGAGAGCATTTCTTCATTCTGTCCCACTTTGCAAATGCACAAGCCCCCTCCTCCCTTACTGAAGTCATTCCTATGAAGACAGAGGAGTCCTTAGGAAACTCTATTCCGCAGAGCTCTAGAGTTTCAAAATCTTTCTTCCAAGTGGCGTTTTTGATGCATAACTACAGAACGTCTATCCCAATTTCACCCCTCCAATTTTACACAAAATAGAATGCTTTAGCAGAGCAATTAGGCTTTAATAAAACTGTTTTAACTCCCAATCTAGTAAGCCCCACTTATTCTTAGATGACAATGAAACATACAGGTGCTGTCACTGTTCTGACGGGAGCTCTCCAGCTATGCTGTTTTGCTGCAGTAGGTAGCCAGAGACTGTGCTCCTCCCATCTCCACATTTGAGCACTGACTGGGCGAGCAGGGAAGCCGGGAGAGGGTAATCACAGGGAAACCTAACGGAGATGGTGTCTGCCTTCCATTTTTGTCTCTGCTTTGCTTCATTTCTCCCTTGTGTCTGCTTTCTTTGCGGCTGAGAGAGGAGCTCAGGGGAGCTCCAGAATAATCTGAAGAGTATAGGGTGGGATAGCAAGGGTTGGAGGCCTGATTTCACAGTGGAAGTGATGAATGGTCTTCAAAGGAACTCCAGAAGGGTGAGCCGCTAATCCTGCCCTTCCAGCCAAAGTCATAGAGGCCATGATGGAGAGGAGAACTGTCCTTTGTCCTGAGACTGACTTTGAGAAAAGTAGACTGCTAGGACTAGGATGGACTGAGAAGGATGGTTGGCCTAATTCACCCTCTTGCTTTCCAGATGAGGAGAATGAAGCAAAAGAGGTCAAGTGATAAGCCCAAGCCCACACAGTCAAAGGAAGAAAAAGCCTTAGGACACAGCTGTCTGATGGCAACTCTGGTTTACTTGGTATGCAACCTGTGGTTTTCTGTGTAGCAAGAGCAAGGTCAACTAAATAACTTATAGGTTGTACCCTTTGTATAGCAATGATCTATTTCCAGCCTTGAAGTTCATCGGTTCAGTGGAGGCAGCACTGCAGCAGCCCCCAGACCCCTGGGGTCTGGTTGTCAATGCATCACCAAGTTACTTGTTTCTCTCCTGGCATCTTTTGGAAAATGACTAAATTGAATATATTTCTCAACAGTTAGTACAGCTACATAAAGCAATTAGGAAGGAAGTTTATTACTAAAAATACAGAGTAAAGCACAGGAAATTAGATGTTTGGTTATTGAAAGTGTATCCCTTTTTTCTTCTTTGCTGGCATATTAGGCCAGCAAAGTAAAAAGAATCTTTACTTCAAGAATTCTTTACCTTTTGATCGGACTCTTTTCCATGGGGTTCTCTTATTCTGAGTCAAGAGCATTCTAGGTCTCCCTCTCTTTCTCCCTGGGAAAATTAAAAATACAATCACAGTCACAGATAAGCAGTTACACTGAATACATTAGCGCTTTTTGCATTTAAATGTAACTTTCCAAAAGCCTATCTAATGCACAAAAAAAGATTTAAATTCTAGCCTTTAAGCTACCAAGAATTAGATGGCTAATCTTAGGTTCACCTTATATTTCTTTTTTATATCCCACATTAGCAAAAAAAAAAAAAATAACTAATTGAAATTAACATTTTACTTATATCTCAAGCAACAATATAGGCCAAACACTTATACATCTACTAATTTATTTAAGCTTTGCAATAAATGTATGAGATCAAGAAGATGACTATTCTCATTACAGAAAGTATACAGAAAGTATTGAGAGAAAAATGAGACAAACCCACAAAATTAAATGAAGTTATTTTAGGGGTTTTTTTAAGTGGAGAGATAGAAATAAATGATAATTCTGTGAGCTAAAGGAAACCTTAGTAGGTACCCCACGGG